>JABCPU010000510.1:0-44651 GCA_016800925.1 Suillus spraguei | reverse complement strand
TTCGGGATTTGGGTCCCGGGTCTTGGTACTTGACACTCAGTGAACTGTGTAAGGAAATAGAAATTTTACATGATACAGATTTTGCAAGTTTCAATTTTGAAGTTTGAAGTGTGAAGTTTCGGGGTTCGGGGGTCAGGTTCCGGCACTTGGCACTTGTTACACTGCCAGGAATTCGGGATTCGGGTCCCGGGTCTTGGTACTTGACACTCGGTGAACTTTGCAAGGAAATAGACATTTTACATGATACAGAATTTTGCAAGTTTCAATTTTGAAGTTTGAAGTGTGAAGTTTTGGGGTTCGGGGCTCAGGTGCCGGCACTCGGCACTTGTTATATAGCCAGGAATTCAGGATTTGGGTCCCGGGTCTTGGTACTTGACACTCGGTGAACTGTGTAAGGAAATAGACATTTTACATGATACACATTTTTGTGAGTTCCAAGTTCCAAGTTTTAAGTTTCGAGGTTCTGGGTTCGGGTTCCGGCACTTGGCACTTGTTACATTGCCAAGGATTCATGATTCGGGTCCTGGGTCTTGGTACTTGACACTCGGTGAACTGTGTGAGGAAATAGGCATTTTACATGATATACATTTTTGCAAGTTTCAAGTTTTGAGTTTTGAGTTTCAGCTTTTTATTGCCTCACATTTTTCTGAGTCCCAAGTGCCAAATCCTGAGTGCCGAACCCCAGTAGTCCACAATTTCGGGGTTTGGCACTTGGGATTCAGCACTCAGGACTCAGACAAATGTCAGGCAATCAAAAGATTTGATTCACACATTTTTGGTAGATATCTTTTTTGTCTCAAATCTGTTACAGCCATGCAAAACCAGAGGCTACTCAGACATTCCAGCTTTGCATGGGGTCTCACTGGAGTGTCATAACTAAATCATAAGGGCTTGGCCTCCGCTCGTGCGCTGTGCCCCTTATACAAGTATGTGCCCCTAATTTTGCATGAAGTCTGAGGGGAGTTCCAGTGAAGTCCAGAGGGGAACTCCGGAGGAACTCTAGGGCTAGACTGCTCAATAGTGCGCCGACGGACTACTGGAGGATCATGGCAACCACGCAGGAACTATTTCCGGAGGACAGGAAATACAGGTAAGACTACTGGGTTAAGTCCCAAGTAGAATGGAATGGAGGACGGACTGCCAGACAAAGTCCAGGGCAAGATAGGAGGGAAGCTCCAGGGGGACAGATGATCCACAGGATGTCAAGGGTGGGGTAGGATAGGTCCGGAGGTCCGGAGATAGGAGGTCCGGAGATAGGAGGTCCGGAGATAGGAGGTCTGGAGATAGGAGGTCCGGAGATAGGAGGTCCGGAGATAGGAGGTCTGGAAAGGGAGGAGTGGAGGAGTGTAGGAGTGGAGGACCAGAGAAGTGAAGCTCCATGGATCCAAGGGGAAGTATTTAGGACATTGATGAGGATCGGAAGTCTCAGATGTCAGAGGAGGGAAAGTCCGGACATAGTGGTGGGTGAGCTGTGCTCAGGGTGGGCTAGGATATGCATAGGGTTAGCAAGCTAGCTGCAGAGGTCTGAAGGTCCAGTCAGATGATATGCAACTACCTCAGCTCCGCCATGTCTACAATTATCATACACATGGGCCCACCCGTCTATATTTTATACCACCCTCGGCCCACCTGTCTGATATAATATACTGTACAACACCCTCGGCCCACCCGTCTAATACAATATTTTATATAACACTCTCGGCCCAACCGTCTAATATGTGTCTGGGCCCACCCGTGTATGTGATAACAAGTACCCTTCACATACCTGTCTACCTGATACACATCTACCTTTGTACACCCATCTACATAATATCTAACTACCTCGGCCCATCCGTCTACCGGATATTCATGTACATCGGCCCACTCATCTACTCTACATATTCCTTGCATGGGCCCACCCGCCGTCATCGGGAATAATATTCCTCCCGGCCCATCCGTCATGAACGAGGATATTTCTACCATGGGCCCATGGTCCGCTGGCCCGTATCATACGGGATATTATGCATGTCCGCTCACTCGTATAATACGGAGATAGTTCACTGTAATATGTGTTACAACTGGAGCCCACTGTGAGGGGGTCCTTTGGTATAGTTTTTTTCTTGTCTTAATCGCTTACCGCATGCTTGTCACCGCAGTTATTACCACACCACTACACTACTGATAGTATGTCTGACAGATTTTGCATGCCACTGCGCTGCACGGCAGTGGCACTGTACTTTGACAGTAACCCAAGAGAATTGCTAACATTCCTTGCTACTGTAGATGAGCTGGCAGACTTGGCCAGCATTGCTGATAAAGCACGCATCAAGGCGGCTATATGCTACGCAGATCCTGATGAAGCAGAAGTATGGGAATGTCTTGACGAATACAACAGTAACAGCTTTGTAGACTTCACTAACACTATTTTGCACTTGTACCCAGAATGTGGTCCTATTACATTCAACCGCACAGTTACTGCTGAAGCAGTCGCTCCGCTGGCAGACCCCTATCAGGGAGACGCTATTGAGCACTCTGACGCTGATGTACCACAACAAGTTACGGCATTGGAAATCACTACCGCTGAACAAGTATCGCTACTGCTCAAAGATACTGCACCACTGGCGGTTCAGCAATCGCTAATGGCACCAAGTACAGACAGCACTATGCTACCTATGGCACTACCGCGCGAGGATATGGCATCTCTGCCAGTCCAAGTGCTTGATGAAAGTTTGTTTCTGAATGAACCACGCTATACTGATGACACTACATTTTGCACCATTTATACAGACAGTGACGCATACCGCTCGCTAGAAGAAACAGACAAAACGGCAATTGACTTGGTTAGCACTGACATTTTACCGACAGAACTCTTCACGGTCATGGAGCCTGAATGCTTGCAAGGCGAAGTACCGCAGACTGCTAGCGCTGATAGCAAAGAAGTTATGGATGTATCACTGAAAAGGTATAGTATAGTAGAAGTGCCAATGCATACTGCAGAAGCAACATATACTGTGTTACAGTTGTACATGCCCCTATTCATTTTCCCTTTATCTTCTTACTTGTATATCATGTCACATGACTTGCCTCATATGCTCAACGCATCTGTACAACACATGCCTTCCTTATTAGGATACGCAGTTACATTCTCATGGTTACTTGGTCTGTGCGCACATATCTACCTATATAAGCACAGTGTACTTGTAGTAGATTCTTTACTTTAATCTTACTGGGTTTTACCTGGAACATCCTTCACTTAGGTCTCCAACCTAAGTTGTCTTGAATCGCCTCTAAGTCTAAGCACTCCTTAGCCTTAGTCTCTATTCTTGAAGAACCTCTTGGACTTATCCTTGAGGCCAGAACCTTGATCGTACTCGGAATGCGTTCCTTGTACTTTCACCTTGTCCTCTTCTGGACATTGTAAGAACCTCCCAGCAGACCGCCTGTGTCTTTTCACTGTCGCTGGTGACGCCACCCCAGTTCGTAACATACTGCTCAAACTGTTACCGCTCATTTACCGCTGACATCTAAAGAAACATTCACCACAGGAGCTATTCAGCTGAGCTCGCAGACTGCACATGCCTACTGCCATGTGTTGACCATTGTGTTAGTACACAAAGACGATGGTCTTACCAGGCCATTCTGCGTTCCTAGCCTTACCATGGCTAGAAGGTTTATTATTGACTACCGGCATATGTTCTTGCAGCAGATGATGAAGCGCAGCCTACCACCTGCTAGTTGTCCACCAACTATTGTCCCACAGTACTGCAGGCCATCGCACGCTTGCATAGCACTACGGCAGTACGAACAAAGATCATGCAGTTTCCATTGCAGAAGAAGAAGCTAACCCCAGAAGTCAAGCATCAAAGACCCAAGCACATATACCTGCCAGCGGAAACCCAACGGCATCATTCATTACCCTACCACCACCGACATTCGCTAATACCACCCTCATTACTTGATCATAAAAACAAAGAAAAGAATACTGCACACATATGATAGTCTCTGTTTTACCCCAGGTTTCGTCCGGCAATCAGTTTCACACTTTCAAATGCACACCCACACGGCATCACTTACATACGTTTAGCACTAACAAGCGCACAGACCCTTATTACAGTATGAAGGACTATATCGATTGGACAAGGAATACTGTGCACCGCTAAAGTACTATACACCTTTTTTCGAACGCGTAGGCAGCACACCGCACCCATTGATTGATTAGACAGGAGATATCACGCCGAAGCTTACCAGCGGCAATACCGCAGGCATAGACAAAGATAGCGCAATGAAGAAGACAAGACGAGCGAAACCTTGCACAGACTTGCAGTATCAGTTCAATTTGTGTTTACTGCGAGTGAGCGCTTACTATACATTACCGTTTATCTTAGGCATCAAATGGACTATGACTGGCACTAGGACTTGAACATGGAGGCATTTGGACTTATTGGACCTCCCAAAGACTTAGGCGTTCACACTGTTTTTTTTCTGGAGCCGCCAGGACCCCTATCATTGTGGCAGACTATTCTATGGTACAAAGTCTATGGTACAGAGGCAGAAGTACAAGTACAGAAGAAGAAAAGAGGAAGACTAAGTATCTACTGTAAGCGGCAGTTCATACAGCCACAAAGAAAGTTCATCTTCCCCGCCACCTCCTTCATCATCCCTTCCATCTGCATGAAGCGCGCTTGGGCGTCCTCAAGATGAGCCACCATAAGGAAGTCCAGATTTTCTTCACCTTGCAGGTCCTGCAGATGCTGCACTACATCCACGGTTTCTTCCTCAGACTCTTCCTCCACCGCTGCAACAGACTGCGCCTTGGCAGCAATTTTTGCTGGGTGGGAGGGAGAGGCAACCACTGCTGGCTCACCATCAGTCACCTCAATGACTTCATCTGGTTTTTCAATTTTGCCGCAGCAGCACTCTTGGAGCTGCCGGCAGCAGCGACTACAGGTGGCGTCTTTGCTGCGGGACGTGTTCTTTTGCGATGAACTAAAGTCAAAACGAGTTAGCACAGAGTTAAGTCAAGAAAAGAGAAAAGACCCACCTGTGTTATGGGAGCACCTATGCTTGTGCTTGCGGCAGTTATCACAGACCTTGTCTGGCTGGCCGGTGCAGATTATGTCCCACTTGGCACAATTTTTGCACTTTGTCTTGTGCCATGGACTGCAAGTACTCATGTGCCCAACCTTTGGCTAAATGAAATCAGTAAAAGCTAAGTCAAAGAAAGAAAGAAAAGACTTACCGGCAGTTGCGCTATCACCACCTCTAGTGATTTCTTTGAGGAGGGCTGCGCTACCCTCTTAGGCGCTGGAGCCTCCTCCTCCTCTTCCTCACTGTCACCCTCAGCAGCATCCTCCACCGCAGGTTCTTCTTCCAAGGCCTGCTTCTTCCCCTTTCCCTTGTCAGCTACCGCAGGCTCAGATGGAGCTGCGGCAGCCTTCTTCTTCTCCTCAGCAGCCTTTTCAGCTGCAGCAACTTCCAGATGGAAAGCGCTAATGGTCAGCATGATTGTGTTTGCCACCAGCACTTCCCCAGGCGTCAAGCCCAGAGTAAGGCCATGTGCCGCGCCTTCTTTGCAGCACTCCTCTACATCATGCTAAGAAAAAGCTAAGTGAGTACCACACCACAAAGAAGAAGGAAGGAACACACATGAAGAATTTCTCCCAAGACTTCACCCACAAGTCTTTCTCCTCCAGGAGCTCCTCCTTGTCATCCAGCATGGAGAGGATCAGACCGTCCAGCTTGTCCTGGAGGGTGGCAAGTTTTGTCTGCGCCTCTATGGGGGCGGCAGCAGTGAGAGCAGAGATATCGAAGGTGAAGGTAGACGACAACATTGTAGTATGAGGTAAAGATGGGAGAAAGTAGAGAAGTCCAACGACGGCCCTTTTGTAGGGAACAGTAATTTGTGACCACACCGCGTCACACTCCGCTGCATTGTCCACAGTCACAGCATGGCACGTCCACAGTTCCACTTCTGCATGGCAAATTCCGCTTATGCATCTCATCATGCGATCTTGATATCGCTCAAATTTTTGCTAAGTCCCTTACTGGCGGTATAGTTGACCGGTGTAAAGATACAATCTAGCCTGGGCTGTAGATGAACCATGGCCTAAACTAGTATGCGAGTCTTGCGCTCCGTCTAGTCTGCTTCACTTGCAAAGCAAGAGCATTTGACCCTAAAGGGAATGCTAAGTTAATATAGTTCAATAATGCCTAACCAGTGGTGCAAGACTGCCGTCGGAGGTAGTGAGATGCTAGCGGTGACCTCCACTCTGTGGGAAAGTAGTGGTAAAGTAGCGGTAGAGCACGGGAAGATAGCGGTAAAGTAGCAGTAGTGTGAGTGGTAAAACTGCAGTAGTGTGTGCAGTAAAACTGCGGTAAGGCGTGGGAAACTGGCGGTAAAACAAGCGGTGAAGCGTAGTGATGAAGCGTGGGAAAGTGATAAAGAGCGGTGGTGCATGCAGCAGTAAAACAATTCTTAAGAGACAGTAACTTTGGCGAAAGACTTTATTCCATTAGAGACAGTAGTGGTGACAATTCCTAAGTACTGTGTGTACCATAGAGGGAAAAGTAAAAGTACCGGAATGTGCGAAGAGTCCTTTTTAACATGTACCATGAATGGTTGGAATACATAGCAAGAACAGTAGCGAGATAGAGATATTTAGCTAAGAGGCATACAGCGAGCAAGCGATGTCACGGAAGGTAAGGTAAGTCTTGCTGTAGCTTTAGTAATGGTGGAAACTAATATGCTACGCACCAATGGATCTTAGATGGAAATGGAATGGACAGGAGGACATCAGTAGCGAGATTCGGTAAGGGGCAAGGAATCACGGAGCGAAAACGGTACCGGCAAAGCAAAAAGGGGTAATGCTTGCTATAAAGGATTTCTCGGTAGCCGCTGTAGACAGTAACGAGACACTTGTGTAAAACGGCACTTTCATGGTCAGTGTGACTTTGTTCACTACACTGGGGATGGTCAGTTTTTAAAGTTCCCAGGGGATGTAACAAACATATTGGTGCTGGGCTTAAAAACCCTATCTTTTGACACTCATCTCATGTCTATAGGAGTTACCACTTGTCCATGGCCGTCTTACCTCTTTAGCATTGCCAGCGGCATCCCACACTTACCACACCGTACCAACTGCCGCACCTCATTCCACGTACCAATGTCCTTCCATGTCCTTGCCACATCTGCATAGCTCCATTTGGTGCATTGTTTGTTTTATGTTCATTATCACTGATTCCATGGCAAGTCTTATTACATGTTGCCTCATGTCGCAGCGCCTCATGCTATGTTTACATATGGCAGTTACTATACTTGAGCGCTACTGATCTCGCCTAGAGCATTCCAAGTACATACAATTTAGGATATAAGCACCACGTACCCCGCACGATATGTACAGTACCTGATTTTACCCCTTTGCACATACTATAGGTCAGGATTATTGTCTAGTTCTGGATCTACCCAGTAGTAGACTTAGTCTTTAAAGTTCCTTATCGCTCGTTAATTGATTACACTTGTTCTCTGTTACCACTGGCATACCGCTGGACTTTTGATTGCTATTTTGACTGAACTTCTCATGCACCGCTACTTTACTGCTGAAAGTACCGCAGCCTTCTTTACTGTTTCTTTGCACTGCTCGCAACCTTAGCGCTACTGCAGATATTATTGCTCCCCACCGCTTGCTTGATGATACTGATATGGACCCTATTTCAATGACGCTAGTACTGCTACATACGATGCTAGTTCCGGCGGCATCATCACTGACCATGGCAACTCACTGCTGACTACAATGCTACATTTGCACATTGGTTTGACTCAAACTTAACCATACTAACAGGCATTCCCCTTTAGGGTCGAATGCTCTTGTTTTGCAAGTGAAGCAGACTAGACGGAGCGCAAGACCACACATACTAACTTAGGAGGTAGTTTATCTACAGCCCAGGTTAGGTTGTATCTTTACACCATCTTACCCCATTAGCACATGCTGGTGGCATCACATGCTTACCATACACTGTACTGACTGCCGCACCACGTTCCACGTACTGATGTCCTTCCATGTCCTTGCTGTGTCTGCATAGCTCCATTTGGTGCATAGTTTGTATATGACCACTTATCACTGATTCCACGGCAAGTCTTATTACATGTTGCCTCATGCCGCAGCTGCCTCGTGCTACATTTACATACCAGCGGTTACTGCACTTGAGCGCTACTGATTTTTCCTAAAGCATTCTGAGTACATACAATATAGGATATAAGCACTGCATACCCCACACGATACAGTACCTCATTTTTTACCATACTATAGGTCAGGATTAGTGTCTAGCTCTGGATCCACCCAGTAGTAGACTTAGTCTTTAAAGTTTCTTTACCACTTGTTAATCAATATCACTCGTTCACCATTACTGCTGGCATACCACTAGATTCTTGACCTCTAATTTGACTGGACCTCACACTCACCGCTACTTTACCACTGAAAGTACCACAGCTTCCTTTACTGTTTCTTTGCACTGCTCACACCTTACTGCTACCGCTGACATTACCACTCATCACCGCTTGCTCAACATTACATTTTCAGGCATTGTTTCAACTGCGCTAGTACTGCTACTTACCACGCTAGTTCTGGCAGTATCTTCACTAGCTGCAGCAGCTTACTGCTGACTATGACACTATATTTGCACATTGGTTTGACTTGGATTAGACTATACTAACAGGCATCCCCCTTTAGGGTTGAACGATCTTGTTTGACAAGTGAAGCAGACTAGATGGAGCGCAAGACTCACATACTAACTTAGGAGGTAGTTTATCTACAGCCCAGGTTAGGTTGTATCTTTACACCATATTATACCACCATACATGCCTGTAATATGGTCTATGGTGGCCAGCCCTAGACATACCTTTATAAAGCTTTATCTAGTATAAGATCCCTGACACTGAGTCTCGCTGGACATAGACCAGTGACTCTGCATTAATGAGGATATGTGTTAGTCACACGCAGGGCATCAGGTGCAACAAACTTTGGAAAGACCCGAGCTTCTCGCTCATTCCAATTACCTTGGTGTAAATAAAGTTAAACTTGAGTAAAATTTTGTGGGTTTTTCTTCCCTTATTTAGTCCCAGTTTGCACCTGTGACTCCCATGTAACTCCACTAATAAGAGGTGATAGACCCGGGCCTCTGCAACACTAAGCCCAGGGGGTTATAGTCCTTTCAGGCTACAGTGTGTTGCAGATGACTTTAGAGTCTCATTTTCAAAAATTCGCCAGCTTTTGTTTGTTCCTTTGTTTTGACATGTGACTTCTGTCACACTTGGCTGCAATCATATGCTGTAGCACTGGGAGCTCACAATGAGTTTCAATGGCACCTCTAATCACTCCTGAAATGCGCCATAATATGACTGTCTGGCGCTATGAACAACAGAAGTGTCACAACCCACAAATGAATTAATGCAAGGGCAGAGACTAGGACTCAAACAACAGGTTATTACAAGAGAGAGAGGAGCAAGGTCATCTTGGATTGCTACTATGTAGATACAAGAGGTTTGAACTAAAGAACTACTACAATGAAACTAGCTAACTATATACACATATTGAAACTGAGATATAAACTGAGTCTGAAACTACTAGCCAATCATAAAATAGAAGTGAGAATTGTACGATGTGATAGTTGTGACATAGTTATGACATCATATTCTAGAAGGTTCTAAGATCACATGACACTCTCTTATCTTATCTTATCCAATAGCATCATAGAAGATCTCTTTATCTTCATCAGGGAGTTTGGTTATAGAAGCGGATATAGGGATTTCAATAGAGTTAGGGTTTGTATTAGCACTGGGTTTGGATGCTTTAGGGAAATTGAGGAAAGAATAGTGGTTTGTATTTGGAATCCATGACAGGAAGACTGTGTCTGAAATATCTAAACTGGCTCAGTGTTGTGAAGCTACTGTCTACAATGTCTTGTGAAACCACTGTGAATATGTGGCCAACACACCAATCCATTTGCACAAGGAAGAGGCTGTCCATGTACTCTGAGTACCACTGATCTTGACTACTTGTGCTCAATTCTTCAGGCCAACCCAGCTCTATACCTTGACGAGCTGCAGGAGAAGCTGCAGTTCTGTTGAGATGTTGATGTGTCCATAGCCACAATCTCTCAAGCACTGTGAGGCATGACATCGACTCACAAGAAGCAAGCAAAACAAGCTAGTGAAAGGAACAAGTTATTAAGGGCAACATGGCAAGCACAGTATGGAGATATACCTGCTGAATACTTTGTTTGGTTGGATGAGTTGAGTGTGGATGACAAAACAAACCAGCATATGGAGGGTTAGACTCCCCTTGGCCTTGCTTATATCTGTTGAACAACTTTCATTCAAGGCCAGTGTTTCTCTGTATTGCCTGCATTTTCATGTGAAGGCATCATCACACTTGACATCTTTGAGGGTTCAGTTAACAAGGAGCGGTTCATGAAATTCCTCAATGATGATCTGGTGTGTACCATACCTTCAGATGATAACTGATGTTAGTACTTAATCATTCATTGTGCAGGCCCCAAAGTTCTCACCCTATCCTGGCCTTCATAGTGTAGTAGTGATGGACAACTGTGCCATTCATCATTATGCAGAGGTCCGTGCTATTTTTGAGGGGGAATGTGGTATGTGCATGTGCAAGTACAGTTGGTGATGAAAACTGAGTGTGCTGAACAGGTGCAAAATTAATTTACCTACCCCCCTACTCACCCAACTTCAACCCAATTGAACAAGCTTTTCACTCCATGAAAGCTTGGTTGCAAAGGCACAAAGCAGAGGCTCTACAGCCAGAGACTCAGCCTTGGTTGATTCAACAGGCTATGATGTCAATAATGATTGAAGATGCAGATGGATGGATCAAAAATTCAGGGTACTCGTTTGGAATGTAATTAGGAATGAAGTAGGTATAGGAATGAAGAAATTGAGAGATGTGATTAGCAAAGTGGGAGACATTAAAATTACTCATTCCTCTGCCTCTTCGTCTGTGCCTTCTTTGCAAGGAGATGGCTATTCCAGTCTTTGCAGAACATCTGCAACTTCCAAAGACAACCCTCTACAACACCCATAATCTCACAAAGATGAGCAAGAGGGATAGCAGGAATTATGTCTCTTGTGAACTCCATGACCACCAAAAAATCCTCACAGCTAGCAAGATCAATATCTGTGGCTTCAGCAAAGTCACACAAACAGGCATAGAGCTCAGATCCAGATTGTTACAACCATGCAAAACCGGAGATTAGTAAGAAGTCCTGGTCTTACATGGGGTTGTACCGGAGGGTTGTAAAGTCGAAGGGGCTTGGCCTCAGCTTGTGCACTGTGCCCCTTACCCGAGTATGTGCCCTTAATTTTGGATGAAGTCCAAGGGAGAGTTCTGATGAACTCTAAGGCAGGATAGCTCGACGGAGCTCCGATGGACTTCCGGATGAGCGCAGGAACGTGCCGGAACTATTTCCGGAAGGTAGGGAGTAATGGTAACACTGCTGGAACAAGCTTCAAGTAGAACAGATGAAAGATGGACCGCTGGACAAAGTCCAGGGCAGGATAGGAGCAGAGCTCCGGAGGGAAAGATGATCCATAGATGTCAGAGGATAGGATAGGATGGATCTGGAGGACTAGGGGTCCAAAGGTCCGAAGCTCGGAGGAGCAGAGGAGCAGAGGAGCGGACAAGCAGACAAGCAGACAAGCAGACAAGCAGACAAGCGGACAAGCGGATGATTGGACAAGCATAGCTCTGTGGATCTTAGAGGAAGTGTTGGCTACTAGAGAGGAGTAGGTCCGGATATGGTGTAGAGATAGTATAGACTACTCTGGACAAGGTCTGGAATAGAAACAGACAGTATAAGACTACCAAAGGTAGAGTCGGAGGTGAAACAGATGATAGATGGAGATGGACGAAGTCCAAAAAGATTATAGGACATAGGATCAAAGCTCTGGCCTAGGGAGTGATCCCATAGGCCAGAGTCAGAAGGTTACAAGGGCCGGAGCCCAAGTGCAAGAACGGAAACAGAGTTATATAGACATGATAACAGGATACAGAGTAATCAAAGGAATATACAGAAGTAGGAACAATGAATCAGACTGAGGTCTGCAGGAGTTGTACTACAAGTTTATATACTGTAGGTAGCATGCCGGAAGGCAAGTAAGGATAGTCCAAGGCTATGTTTGAGGCATTGCGGAACACAAGGCTATGAACTCGGAAATAAGACTTGTATGAAATATCTCATCAAGACGGAAGTCAAGATAACCAAAAGCCGGACACAAATATTAACCTAAAAGGAGTAACGCGCAGGTGCGCAGGAATAGTTTCGGATATAAGCATGGATCGGATATGGACATGGATCGGATATGGACATGGATTGGATATGAACACGGATCGGATGGGTGGATCAGATCGGTGTAAAGATACAATCTAGCCTGGGCTGTAGATAAACCATGGCCTAAACTAGTATGCGAGTCTTGCGCTCTACCTAGTCTGCTTCACTTGCAAAGGCAAGAACGTTCGACCCTAAAGGGAATGCTAAGTTAGTATAGTCTAATAATGCCCAACCTGTGGTGCAAGACTGCCATCGGAGGTAGCGAGATGCTAGCAGTGACCTCCGGTCCATGGGAAACTAGCGGCAATACTAGCAGTAAGCGCGGGAAAGCGGTAGACAAGCAGTAGTGAAAGTGGTAAAACTGCAGCAGTGCGTGCGGTAAAACTGCGGTAAGGCGTGGGAAACTGGCGGTAAAACAAGCGGTGAAGTGTAGCGATGAAGCGCAGGAAAGTGTAGCGCAAGCGGTGAAGTGCAGGAAAGCGGTAGAGAGCGGTGGTGCGTGCAGCAGTAAAACAATTCTTAAGAGACAGTGACTTCGGCGAAAGACTTTATTCCATTAGAGACAGTAGTGGTGACAATTCCTAAGTACCGTGTGTACCATAGAGGGAAAAGTAAAAGTACTGGAATGTGCAAAGAGTCCTTTTTAACATGTACTGTGAACAGCTGGAATACATAGCAAGAATGGTAGCGAGATAGAGATATTTAGCTAAGAGGCACGCAGTGAGCAAGCGGCATCACGGAAGGTAAGGTAAGTCTTGCCATAGCTTTAGTAATGGCGGAAACAAATATGCTATGCACCAATGGATCTTAGATGGAAATGGAATGGACAGGAGGACATCGGTAGCGAGATTTGGTAAGGGGCAAGGATCCATGGAGCGAAAATGGTACCGGCGAAGCGAAAAGGGGTAATGCTTGCTATAGGGGTTTTCTCGGTAGCCGCTGTAGACAGTAATGAGACACTTGTGTAAAACGGCACTTTCATGGTCAGCATGACTTTGTTTGCTACATCAGATGGATGGACTGAGTCAGATATGGATATGGATTAGATATGGATGGATGTTGATTGGAGTGGATGGATGGATTGGATATGTGAGCTGGATTGGATGGGTGGACTAGGATGTATGGATTGGGTGTCCAGATGTCCATGGATCAGACCTGAATGTATGGTATATGACACAGATGCAGGGAGTGGTGAAAGTGGTATGGAGGCACAACATGTTGATCAAGTTAAAGACGGGGAGTGCGGACGCTTCTGTAACATGCCTGTGATAAGAGGCATGATAGCCATGATAAGAGAGGCTGCCTCGCTTAATGCATTACCCTCTGTATAAGAAGTATTTCGGCCACAGGGCTTTGATATATGAAGTCGTCCATCGCAAACTCCATCAAAATCAACAGCATTTGGTGGTTCATTTTTTGTTGCATCATAAGCAGCCTATGTATAAGTCAAAATACAAGACATATGAAATGTAAGGACTAGTACCCACCACAGCAGAAGCCCATATCTTCAAACAATGACTATTGAGGCCAACATGTTCCCCAGTTGAGGATACATAACAATAACCAATCCCGCCACTCTTGCCCTGGTGTTCAGCACATGGCCACTTTGCTTTGAGTTGAATAATGATGGCTCTGTGGAGCTGGGTCTGGTCAGAGAACACTTCAATGTGTGGGACCTAGACAAAATTAACAAATGGGCAATATCTTCATAATCAGCTATACCTGTGTGCCAGACTCAAGCTTGTCTTCACCTTCTTGAGAATTATCTAATGCAAGAATAGGCTGGTGCTGTCAGTGTTAGGTTTGTTGGCAAAATGTACAACTCACACAGGTGCGAATGCAGAAGCCATCCATCTCGTCGACATCAAACTTGACTCCCACTTGGCAAACAGTCTTGTTTTTCTTCAAGAGTGCTGCCAGAGCCACAGAAAATTGATGGTCATTGTTGATAGTAGTTGCACCAGCTTTACCACCACTGTAAGACATTATCAAGATACAAAATTGTCAAAATTTAGATGCCTGTACACTGATCCTGTCTAGTACATCTTGAATGGAGGCCCAGAAATAGCCCCCGCTGCAAACTTGTCCTTGAGCTCATAAATTGCTAGGAATCTTTTGATGAACATGGCATGAGATATGTCTTCCAGCACAATAGTATCAGAAGAAATCAACTTAGCCTTCTTCATGACCAGCTTGGATCCTCGGCTGACTGGGCCAGTAACTTGAGCAGAATAAATCATCTGAACTGAAACATTGTGACCTTCAACAACTGCCAGAGGTATTGGTACTGCGTTGTGCATGACAACAAGCTTTATAATTCACAATTACTGTTCACACTTAACATTGACCTCAGCAGGTACATTTGCAGCAGGACTGACATGTTCCATTGGTAGGGGAACAAACATCGGGATATTCACTTTGACAGGAACAGGCAGAGGCAGGAAGTCACAGACTCCAGCCCAGAATTGACAGGTGGTCATCATCTCTTCATTGGAAAAGTATCTGTGAGGTGGGTCAATGCCACCGTCTGTTACAACCATGCAAAACTGGGGGCTACAAAGAAGTCCTGGCTCTACATGGGGTTGTACTGGAGGGTCAGAAAGTCAAAGGGGCTTGGCCTCAGCTCATACGCTGTGCCCCTTACCCGAGTATGTGCCCTTAATTTTGGATGAAGTCCAAAGGGGAGTTATGGTGAAGTCTGGATGGAGTCTGGATGAACTCTTAGCTTGATAGAGCTCCGAAGAACTTCCAGATGAGCATGGGAACATGCCGGAACTATTTCAAGATGGTAGGGAGTAGTGGTAAGACTACTGGAACAAGTTCCAAGTAGAATAGATGAAAGATGGACTCCTGGACAAAGTACAGGGCAGGATAGAAGCAGAGCTCCGGAGGAAAAGATGATCCATAGATGTCGGAGGATAGGATAGGATAGATCCGGAGGACCAGAGGTCCGAAGGTCTGGAGCTTGGAGGAGTGGAAGAGTGGAAGAGTGGAGGGGCAGATGATTGGATGATTGGACTAGCATAGCTCTATGGATTTTAGGGGAGTTGTTGACTACTAGAAAGGAGTACGTCCAGATATGGTGTAGAGATAGTATAGACTACTCCAGACAAGGTCCAGAATAGAAACAGACAGGATAAGACTACCAAAGGTAGAGTCGGAGGTGAAACAAATGAGAGACAGGAAATGGACGAAGCCCGAAAAGGATATAGGACATAGGATCAAAGCTCCGGCCTAGGGAATGATCCCATATGTCTGAGTTAGAAGCTTACAAGGGCCAGAGCCCAAGTGCAAGAACGGAAACAGATTTATATAGACATGGTAACAAGATACAGAAGTCAAAGGAATATACAGAAGTAGGAAAGCAATGATCAGACTAAGGTCTGCTGGAGTTGTACTACAAGTTTATATACTGTAAAGAGCATGCCAGAAGGTAAGTACAGATAGTCTGAGGCTATGTCTGAAGCATACAGAAACACATTAGTAAGTACAGCAGAACATAAGACTATGAACTCGGAGATGAAACTTGTATGAAATACTTATCAAGACGGAGGCAGAGATCACTGAGAGCCAGAAGCACAGAGATACCCAAAAGCCGAAAACACTGGTATAGTCTAAAAGGGGAAATGCGCAGGTGCACGGGAATAGTTCGGATATGGACACATATCAGATATGGACACGTATTGGATATGGACATGGATTGGATGGATGGACTGGGTTGGATATGGATATGGATCAGATATGGATGGTAGGATGTATGGATTTGGTGTCTGGATGACCATGGATTGGATCTGATCTGGACCTAAATGTATGGTATATGACACTGTCTTAAAAATATCAGTGAACATTCTCGATGAACAGGAAAAGAAGAATACCAATCCATCTGTCTCTTTGCAACCAACCTGCAGAAGGACAACACGGAGAGATCACAAATTTGTCTTGGCAGGAATGGCTCAAAGGTGCAGGTGTGGGGAATATTTCAAGCAGCTGGTGCATGGAAGGAAGTGGGACTTGGGTGTTTGACATAAAGAATGAAGGTGAGATCATACCAAAACAAGTCTTCATCTTTTTGTAGGCTTTGATGGACGCACAGACCAGCCTGCGCTCTACACTTATCTGAGCACTGAGTAATAGAATCTCGACATTCCATTAATATTTTATAACTCAGCGCTTGGACAGTTGTGATATTGCCTTGGAGTGGCCGAGATCACTGCAATTATCGAGTGAGTTACTAGTAGGAATAGTATTCAAGGTTCATAACATCACCTGCCAAAATTTATTGAGTACAGCAAGTTGCACTAACTCACTGTGCGCAATGCATAGGATTGACGGAGAAAGTGGAGATACGAGTGTCAGAGTAACTGATGCAGCCTGGGCCCTGCAGGAGGCAAAGGAATCATTTGAAGTGACTGAAAGTCATGCATGTGGCTATTACAAATTATTTACAAACACCAAGCTCACAAAAAAATTCTCGTGCACCTCTAAAGTCATTCACAACACACTGTAGGTTCAATACTGGTGCAATATCTCTGCCTAGGACTTGTGAGAAATTACCACACTGTAAGCATATGATAGCTCAGCAACACCTGCCATACCTATTAATAATGCTACTGCCTGTCGGCAACAACAGTCCAGGTATCAAGCTCACTGTGCCTAACAACAAGCAGCCCATTCTCACTCATTTTTCAACCATTTGATGGTGCATTTTTTGCAATGGATTAGTGGTAGCTACTAGGTGAAGGGAATTATTGTGACATAGATTAACTCATTATAACAGGTGCAGGGCAAGTCTAGACAACATAACATAGAGCAAACACTGACATACTTACTGGTCCTCTTTGTCATTGTCAGTAAACTGGCTCTCATCACTGTCCTTGATTATCTCATGACTCTTGGGCTGCCTTTGCGATGGACGCCTCTTCTCTCTGGGCCGTTTGGTAGGATGTTCATTCTCTTTGTCCCCCCTGGCTGCAGTCTTACGTTTGTGTGATGTACCCATGTCTGAACACTTCTTATGAGGTTTCCCGATGGTTTCACCTGAAACCTGGCACCTTTCCACATTGTTAAGACTGCACTCAAAGGGTAAAAGATTTGAAGGGCTTTGGCCTCAGTTCGTGCACTGTGCCCCATTCCTGAGTAATACCCCTTATTTCAGAGGATAGGTATATGTTTGAAGGTCTGGAAGTGGTTGCGTGACAGATCTGGACGTCTAAAGGTATTGGATATGACATGTCTGAATGTCATCCGGAACATGGAGATGGAACGAGGAATAAGGCTAGTCTCAGAATGAGTTCCTAACTAGAAACTAACAGAGGTAGACTACCCAAAGGTAGAGTCAGAGATATAGACTATCGGAATCAATCCTAAGTCTCAGAAGATGACTAGAGCTTGGAAGTAACTCAAGTCTGGAGGAACAGAATGTCTTATGAACTGGGGTGGCATCTCTAGTGACAGTGAAAAGCAAAAGACACAGCCGGTCTGCTGGGAAGTTCTACTACGTTCAAAAGAGAATGAGGACAGTGAGTACATGGAGGATTCCGAGTACGAACAGAGTTTCAAGTCTATGAGTCACAACTCAAATATGATCAAGAATAATGACTAAGGCTAAGGAGTGCTTAGACTTAGAAATGATTCAGATGACTTAGGTTGGAGACCTAAGCGAAGGATATTCCATGTAAAACCCAGTAAGATTAAAGTGAAGTACACAAGCATAATACAATGTGCTTAAATAAGCCAATATGTGTGCATGGACCAAGAGAGGTGTGAGAATGTAAGTGTGTATCTGTCATATACCATACTTCTGATCCCAGATCCAATCATATCCGATCAGATCCATTCGATTCTATTTCCGTCTGGTCCACAGATCCTGTCTGGATCGCCTATCCAAATGTGCCCACTTCTCGCACTCTAACTCCCTTGTGGATATCTGCATCTATCTCCTTTCATCATTCCTCCTGTTTCCAGTATTCCAGCTGTGTATATTTCCGTCCTGTGTCACTGATCCGTTACCTGTGTTTCATTTCCGATTCATGCTTACTGATCTGCTGTGCATTAACTAATAGACTTCCATTATACATCGTACATAGCCCTCGGTCCTGGACTCGTTGATTATCCGTACTAGATACTTACAGTATATTAACCACTTGTAGATCTCTGTAGAACCTTAGTTCAAATATCATCTTAGATTCTGCTTATTCTGCTTCCTCCGGACTTAAGTCACTTTCCACTCTAAGTCATCTTCCGAGACTTGGGATTGATTCCTTTAGTCTATATCTCCGACTCTATCTTCGGATAGTCTACCTCTGTCAGTTTCTAGTTAGGAACTCGTTCTGAAGCTAGCCTTAATCCTTTTCCATCCCTACACTCTGGATAACCTTCGGACTTCCAGATCTGTCACACAACTCCTTCCAGATATTTGGACGTATACCTACTCCCTGAAATAAGGGGCATTACTTGGAAAGGGGCACAGTGCACGAACTGAGGCCAAAGCCCTTCGGATCTTTCACCCCTTGAGTACGGTCTTAACAGTATCCTAAGAAGGAAGGCAACTATAGTACAAACACATTGAGCATATGAGTCAAGAAGTATGTCACGTGATATACAAGGTAAAAGATAAAGAGAAATAGATAGGGGTATGTACGATTGTAACAGAATGAGCAGAATCTAAGATGCTATTTGAACTAAGGTTCTACGGAGATTTACAACTGGTTTATATACTGTAAGTAACTAGCATGGATAATTAACAAATCCAGGACCGAGGGCTATGTACGATGTATAATGAAAGTCTATTAGTTAATGCACAGCAGATCAGTAAGCACAAGTCAGAAATGAGACACAGGTAATGGATCAATAAGCAGGAAGGAAATATACACAGCCAGAATACCAGAGACAGGAGGATTGCTGAAATGAGGTAGACACAGATGTCCACAAGGGAGTTAGAGTGCGAGAAGTAGGGACTTTTGGATGGGTGGTCCAGACAGGATCTGTGGACCGGACGGAAGTAGGGTCAATCAGATCTGATTGGATCTGGGATCAGATGTATGGTATATGACACACATCAGCATTGTACTTTTTGAGCTTGCACTGTGACATGGTCCTCCATGTGCAGGTCCCTCCTTTTAGCACATCACAGAGCACTTGCATGTTGGAGACGGTGTGGATATTCCAAGGAGATGTAAATGGGATAGTTGTGGGCCAGCCTTCCAAGATGATGCCATAGGATAACACTATAGCCTTTGTATAGTTAGGGTAGTTCATGGTAATATTAGTCTTGTTTGTCACCTGTCCTGTTCCTAAGAGTAAGGTGCAGAAAAGCCAGAGCAGGTGAGGTACATATGTAGACCAGTGAGAATGAGTTTTGCAGCTTGTTTTTGCATGTTCTCAAGACTATCATGTTCCATAATATCTTTGGATCAAACATCAGTGTAGTATGATGTGGAGCGATATTTTCAGTACTTACTTTGCCCTGACTGCAAGCCCACTGCTCAAATTTATGCACAACATTGTCAAGCATGAGATTCAGCACATCTTCCCAAAAGTCTGAATCATTGTCCATTGTATACCAAGTGGCAGGTGTCTGATCATTCACATGCCCACCTGCAATCATGAATGTTGTGTATGTCCCACACTGATTGCGCAATCCATCAAACTGAGAGTCACGAGTGAGCATGAACATCACCAGACAAATGACACACTTACCTCCTGCTTGATCTTTTCTGCAGTCACTACTACATCATGCGCAGCTGCAATGTTGTTTGCACATGAGCTGCTTGTTTTGAGCGCCCTGTGTTCCATAAGCTCAATTATATATGCCTTTTTCTCCTTGCATGACAGTGTGTTTGGATGCAGGTTCGAGTCTTCTTTGACAATTTTGCGCACTTCCTTTAGAGTGTACTTGCTTCCAGTTGGTAGGTCTGTGAGATAAAGAAAGCAAAAAACAAAAACTTGTTATGAATAACAGAAACCAACCTGCATTAAGTTCCTTTGCCTTGGCATGAACAAGCGCATTCATGAGCTGAGGAGCTCACAATTTCTTGTAGTGTGTGTAGAAGTTCACCAGGTTCTTGACATGGTCCTGGGTGACATTGTGCAACATTGCAATCTCTCCAACCTTATTTGATTGCTCCATGATGAAGTTAGTGATTGCATCATGGAGGGCTTTCTCATTTTGCTTGCATTGAGTTGCCTTGAGAGCACATGAAGCCTTTTCTGCGTCTGTTAGCGGGACACCCTTGGCTCATGTGGGTATCACTGGCCAGCCAGGATTACATGCTGACCAGCATGAATTGTTGCCCTTGTCATTAAAACAAGCCTCCATTGAGCTGTGAGAGTGGGAGTCACCATCTGGAGAAGGTAAACATAAGATGTCACCTGCAGGGGTGTCTGACTCATCATTGTCTGGAGAAGGTAAACACAGAATGTTGCCTGCAGGGGTGTATGACTCATCGTCTGGAGAAGGTAAATGTGTAATGCAAGAACCATCAACAGAAGGTGAGTGGGATTGTGTGGGGGTAAAATCATGATAACTCCAATCATTGAGTAAGGACCAGTTGAATGGGAATGTTTCAGACTTGGTGGTATCTCTGAAGTGGTTGGAAGAGTCAGTACCCCAAGGAAATATGTTTTCAGTGCTCATTCCAGGTGGGAAGGGTAAAAAAATTTCCATATGAAAAGGTGGCACAAGTCGATCATTCATGAACATGGGGTACATTGATGGCTGACAGTCTTCAAAAAAGAGCAATGTGAGGGTGGAAACATCAAATATGAAATTTGCATACCTGAAGATGAAATGAGTGTGTCTGGATCCATGGTGTCACTGGTGCAGGGCTGCCTATACCTCGTGTACCTTGATTGTGATAGTTTCTGGTCAATCCTGTGGCATGATACAGTTGCAGTAGTGTAGCAAAAACCACGCACATCACGCTGATCAACAAATGACATGTATCACACATCCTAGTCGACATTTCAAATCTAATTTATTTCCAGATATTTTGTGTGCTAACTTACTGTTCTTTTGGCAACTGTCATCTGCTCCAAGATCACATGCTACTGCACAGCAATCAATTACAAGCCCCTATTGCTAATATAATACTACTTAGCACTTACCACAAGGCAATCTGTGATTGAACTGCACAGCCATCTCCCAGGCATGCACTCAGATATTGGTGTGCCATGGTAGGGTGGCATGGCCAGCACCTGAAGAAAATCTCACAGTTAACACCGACAATGCAAAGTCCAAATGCAAATTGGAGAAGACTTGATGTAAACCCACAGTTGACACCAACAATGCAAAGTCCAAAAACAAGGACAACACTGAAAATGCAAAGTCAGCTCATCAATCAAAGAAGGGTTGCCCCACTGAGCCTCCCACAGTGCGCTGAGAGTCTAGAGAACCAACTAACACATGGGAAGGAAAGTTAGAAACAGAATACTTACTTGAGTTCTCCAGAACACATTGTTGCAGTCCAAGAGGCCTCCTTGCAGCATAAAATTCATTGTACATTCAAGTTGGTGAGCAGTGTTGACTGGAGCAAGGAGCGTAACAAAGTACCATACCTGCCTAAACAGGAATTAGCACTTTTGCTTCCGAAGGCTCAACTGACTTTGATTGGAAATTTCCAAGAGATGATTTCTTTGACAAGTATTTAGGACACAGTACTGTGCTATCTTACTAGGATGCAAAAGGCAAATGAATTACTAGATTTCACAATCCTTCCATGGTCAATGGTTCAGACAAATACCAACAGTTGATAATGGGGTGTTCGTTGGGGGTTGCAGAAACAGAGTTGCAGTTTTTCTAGGCAATTTACCAATGACTAAAAGGGTAGAGATCTGTGTGGGAAAATCTCAGGGTTAGTATCTGCTAATTTGTGTGATCAGAATTCAGGAACTTAGGAAGATAGTTACCACTAACTGGCTTGACATAATACTTGGATAACTTGGAGAAAGGCGATGGTGGAAATATGAAGTGTAGCCAAACCAATGACTGGCTTGATACAGTGCTACAATGCTACAAATAACGAAGTGACAATACGAAATGTGTCAGAACAATATCTTGACTACTTCTTATTCTCACGACTAGGAGAGCAAACTAGAAGTCAAATACAATTGAATCAATCAATACGTGGCCTTGAAATTAACTTCTCTGCTGCTCAGGCACTCATGATGAGTATGACACAGAATCAGAACAGAGTACACCCTCTTGATGTAGTCTTAAAGCTAACCAAGTTCTTAATATTATTGAATAAAGTATAAGTCCTATTTGTCATCACTCAATCAATGAAAATACAATAATTCTCCCCACAGAAATGATTTCCTGTGTCAATAAAGAGAATGAAGCAGAACTACACTAGACAACTAACAACCATGTGCTAGCTAGTGCAATTAAAGAATGTAAAGATAATATCTCAGATGGTCAAAACATCGTGGGAAACAGTGACAAAGAAAGTGAGGGAATAAACTAATATTCACTCAGATGTTCACACCAATACTCAGTAATAATGGTAATATGTTTCTTATTGCTCAGAGGGGAAAAGTGGTCCCTTTATATACTACTACAGATGTGGCTGTGCTACTAACTAAATAAGGTAATATGACTCATCATGACTCCACATGACTCATTATGACTCACTTTGCTTAGTCATCCTAAAGTCCACTGATTGGCTACCAAGACTCCAGAACTAGTCCAAACACATAACAACACAAACAGCACATCACATTCACAAACATTCAACAACACAAATGCTGGTGAATAGTCCATTACATAATCTATATTGACTATTATTCATTTAAATATTTGATTTACAACATGCTAACTCAGTCAACTTTCATAGAAAGGTAGGAAAATGTATGAAAAAACTCTGAAAGGTGTGGGAAATTGCTTAGTAATACATAATTAAGGGTTTTGACACAGTTTCATGGCAATGATAAGTCATAAAATTATGCCATTAATTCATTTGCCCTTCAATCTGTAGTACAAAAACTATTGTAAGGTATTAGAAATTTAGAGCTATACTCCCAAGTATCTTACACCTATAAAGTATACACTATATCTCTGTGACCATGCTCGAAACAGGTTTCATGCATGTCAACAGCATGAACTGTCTTAAGGAGGGAAATATGAAGGCAATGGAAGTTTCGCCACTCAAAGTAGCAGTCCCATAAACGAGTAGTACCTCATACAACAGTGTTAAGACCGTACTTGTTACAATCGTACGTGCCCCTATGCATTTTCTACTTCATTTACCTTGTATATTACGTAACATGACTCTGACTCATATGCTCAACGCATCTGTACTATAGTTGCCTTCCTTCTTTGGATACGCACTTACTTCTCACACCCTCTTGGTCTGTGCGCACATATTGGCCTATTTAAGCACAGTGTACTTGTAGTAGATTCCTACTTTAATCTTACTGGGTTTTACCTGGAATCTCCTTCGCTTAGGTCTCCAACCTAAGTCGTCTTGAATCGTCTCTAAGTCTAAGCACTCCTTAGCCTTAGTCTCTATTCTCGCGGATACCTCTTAGACTTGTCTTTGAGGCTGAACCCTTGATCGTACTCGGAACGCGTTCCTTGTACTTTCACCTTGTTCTCTTTTGAACATTGTAAGAACTCCCAGCAGACCGCTGTGTCTTTTCACTGTCGCTGGTGACGCCACCCCAGTTCGTAACAAAAGATTAAAGTCTTTTGATCGTCGACTATCCAGTCTTCGACCCTGAACCCTGATCGCTTAGATCAGCAGACTAGCGTACGCTACGCTGAGCAGATTGTCAAGAGAAGCCCTCTGACAGAAGAAAGCCCTAACGGACAGCAAGACAGCGCGTGTAGGCACCGAGAAAGTATAACTCATCAGAAGAATCATCAACCATGTCGACCAAAGAATTCGAATACAAGATCGGTCAACCGATGGTTTTGATGGAGATCGTGATAACTCTCGCGAGTTTATCCAGTCGTGCAATTGCACTTTGACATCAATGAAAAGCTTTACACCACCGACAAGCAGAAGATCATCTACATAACATCCTTTATGACCGAAAAGAATGCCAAGTCATGGAAGGAACAATTCCTTGAACACGCCCAATCTACCGACACTTCGGGACAAAAAGTTGGTTATGGGACGATGGTGGATTTTATGAAGAGCTTCAAAGAAGCATTCGAACCAGTGGATACCAGAATGACCGCCTTACACGCTTAGAGATCTCAAACAAGGAACTGGAGATCTCCACACCTATGTCGCTGACTTTGAGGCACTTGCAGCCAAGGCTCAGATCACCGACAACGCGACGAAGATCCAGTTCTTCCAAGACGGCCTTAATTGGGGTATCCTTACAAAGCTTTTCAATACGGAGATGTCTCCGAATATTCAGAGATGTTGTGTTGCAATGCGTTGCTATTGACAACGCCCATCATCGGCTTAACGCCATGAGGACACGTCATGTTCCACAACAGAAGAAGAAGAACTACGGGAATGCACGGTATATTCCGAACCGTGATTCCAACGCAATGGTCGTAGATCGAATCTCCGACATGGAGAGATCCGAATGCATGAAGAAAGGGCAATGCTTCGGATGCAGAAAGACAGGACACCGCATCCATAATTGTCCTGACAGAAAGAAGAAGACCCCGCTCCGACAAACCGAAGTCAAAGGAGAAGAAGAAGATGAAGAAACCGTGAGACGGATTGTTGAGGATTTTTGACTTGGAGAAACAAAGATCGACGTATGTTTCTCCCAATGTATACTAAGACTTGTACGCGCTGTAGGTGAAAGAAAAGAACTTCGTGTCCCATCACCCTCCACTCGCGTACTCGTTGAAATCCGTCGACACCACCGCTGTTATCGATTCAGGAGCAGCAGGAACATTCATCTCAGAAGAGTTTGTGAAACTCCATCAAATCACACGACGAAAACTCAAAGAACCATTTCGAGTTACTACGGCAGATGGAACCTCATCAAAGGAGGACCAATCACGCACTACTGCCTTCTAGTGGTCAAAATTGATGATCGAACCATGTATGGAAAATTCAACATCACCAAACTAGGAAGAAGAGATCAAATCCTCCTTGGAATTCCATGGTTACGAGCAATGAACCCAATTATAGATTGGGCTGCTGAAACACTTGTCCTTTCACGGACAGAAAATCAGATGAAATCGAAATCGATATGACGAAGATCGAAGAAGAACGGGTTGCCCAACTTTCAATCATCATACAGATGGCAACATTCCCGTCTTCCGAAACCATTCATCGCTTCTCCTATTGATGTTCCTGAAGACCCAGAACCAGAAGTACGAATGCCACGTACTACAGAACCCACTCCACGTGTACAACTGCCGCGAGCAGTGTCACCAATCCCCGGCAGAAAAGCGCAAGAATGAATCCGAACCCGAGCATCGGGTCGGACAAGAACCTATTGAGCAACGGCCAATAGAAGAACAGAACAGGAAAGAGGAAAACAGAAGAAGAACTCCCAGGGCGAAGCACCAACGTACCGAAATTATCCAAGTTCTTCGTTCCCCCGAAAACTCTTTCAGCTTCAATGAAGAAATCCCGATAAAGAAGAACCCGTGCCCTCGTTGATCCCAACGAGGATGATGACCAATTCGACACCATGAACGACGTCTGGCATGCACCAGAAGTACGCGAAATTTCCTCTTACGAACTAGGAGATGGAGAATTTCTTGTGGAATACGATACCGATGGATTAGCATGAGGATCATAGAAGAAGTATCCATGGATACACCCTTGACACGTGATGGAACTTCTCAACTCGAACAATCCTCCAACTACTCCACAATTCCCTCCTCCTCCGAAATATAGTAACAAAGCTCAGGAATTCGCCACGGAGAAAGGAAAAGAAAAAGAAATCCTTCGAAGAATTGGTCCCGGATATTTGCACGACTTCGCAGACGTCTTTGCTAAAGACGGACTGAACAAACTACCCCCCGAACGCCCTGGTATCGATCATCGGATCGACACCAAACCCGGTTTTATCCCTCGCACGTCTAAGGTCTACCCGCTATCGGAAAAAGAACGCGCTGCTGTCAAAACGTTTATCGATGAAAACGTTGCGAAAGGCTTTATCTCAGAATCGAAGTCACCTCAAGCTAGTGGCTTCTTCTTTGTGGGAAAGAAGAGTGGAGAACTGCGTCCCTGTCAAGATTATCGCTACATCAATGATTGGACAGTCAAGAACGCATATCCGCTCCCACTCCCTATTTCCCTTGTCGCACGTCTTCATAACGCACAGTTCTTTACGAAAATGGATATCCGGTCCGGTTATAACAACATTCGCATCCATCCTGATGATAGGTGGAAAGCTGCTTTTACCACGGAATTCGGCCTCTTTGAACCGAACGTCATGTTCTTTGGCCTCTGCAATTCCCCAGCAACTTTTCAAGCATACATGAATCGCACCTTTCAACAAGAAATCAATGAAGGATGGATGGTTATCTATATGGACGATATCCTGATTTTCTCTACGACAATGGCAGAACACCGTGAACGGACTAGACGAGTTTTGATGAAAATACGAAAAGAACACCTGTTCTTGAAACCGGAGAAATGCACCTTCGATGCAGAAGAAGTGGAATACCTCGGAATGATAATTCGCCCCGGACAAGTTGCTATGGACACCGCCAAGACCAAGGGAATCTCCGAATGGCCAATCCCGAAATCTGTAAAAGATGTTCGGTCATTCCTCGGTTTTTGCAACTTCTACCGCACGTTCATTTCCCATTATTCTGACATCGCCAGACCCCTTATCGATTTGACAAAGAAAGATAAGGCCTTTGAATGGTCAACCGAATGTATGGACACCTTCGAAGAATTGAAACGACGCTTCACTTCCCAACCGGTACTCCGTAACCCTGATCCTTCCCGACAATTTGCCATTGCTACCGACGCTTCGCTTGTAGCAACTGGCGGAGTTCTCCTGCAGACTGATGAGAATGGTGTTTATCACCCATGTGCATACTTTCACAGTCTTTGAACCCCGCAGAACGCAATTACCAGATCTTTGATCGGGAACTCCTTGCCGTGATCCGGGCATTGAACGAATGGCGTCATTATCTCGAAGGAAACCCACACCCCGTCCTGGTATTCACCGACCATAAGAACCTTCTGTACTTTAGAAGTGCACAGAAGCTCACCCGTCGCCAAGCACGTTGGCAATTGATTTTGTCTATTTACGACATCGAACTGCATCACGTTGCAGGTACTAAATTAGCAGTACCTGATGCACTATCCCGCCGGCCTGATTATGACTCTGGCAAAGACGATAACGAGGACCAGACCCTCCTCCCTGACGCTCTATTCGTTCGTCTTATTGACACTGACTTGAAGGATGTGCTGTCATCCTCGACCCCTCGACGACCCTGTTTCAAAACGGCATCTGACGCCCTTGATGGCGTGTGTCTTCCCCCCATGAAATCGGCACTTTCTGATTGGAAGATTGAGGAGAACGTCCTCTATTTTAAGAATCGCGCTTATATTCCACCGGCGCATCGCTCCGATATCCTGAAAAGGTATCATGATCATCCTACCGCGGGACACCCCGGTAGATTCAAAACTGAAGAACTCGTCAAACGAGAAGCTTGGTGGCCTGCAATGGGCTCTTATATTCGGAAATACGTCGAGGGTTGCGCCCTTTGTCAGCAAATGAAAGCGGATACTCATCCCGTTCGACCTCCGCTCGCGCCTATTCCTTCATCGGCTGTTCGCCCGTTCTCCCAGGTCTCCGTTGATCTTATCACTGACCTCCCCGTCTCTGGAGGCTTTGACAGTATCATGGTCGTGGTAGACCATGGCCTTACGAAGGGGGTAATTATTATCCCTTGTTTGAAAACTATCACGTCAGAAGGTGTGGCCAAGCTATTTTTAAAACATGTTTACCGACGATTTGGACTCCATGACAAAGTTATCTCGGATCGAGGACCGCAATTCCTATCTCGCTTCTCAAAGGAACTTGCCCGACTTCTCGACTACGTCATCGCTCCATCCACGGCTTACCACCCGCAGACTGATGGTCAAACGGAAAGGCTCAATCAAGAACTTGAAACATACCTTCGCATTTATTGCCGTAACAACCCTGAAGATTGGGTAGAACATCTACCAATCGCTGAATTCGTTCACAATCACCGAAAACACGATGCACGTAATGCATCACCCTTCTATTTGATGATGGGATACGAACCACGTGCCATTCCCCACCTTATTCCCGATTCATCAGTCCCCGCAGCAGAAGATCGAGTACGATCTCTGCAGAAGATAAGAGAAGAAGCAATCGCTTGTCATAACATCGCAATGCAAACAATGGCCGAACGATCCCGAGGAGATAAGTACACTCCATGGAAGATCGGAGATAAGGTTTGGTTATCTGCCGCCAATCTTAGACTTAAGCTCCCATCAAAGAAGCTCGCTCCGAAACGATACGGACCCTTCCCGATCATCGATGTCTTATCTCCCATCACGTTCACGCTCCAGCTCCCACCGCAGTGGAAGATTCACCCCACGTTCCATGCTTCTGTCTTATCATCCTATAGCGAAACAGACGTACACGGACCGAATTTCCCTGAACCACCCCCTGACATCATCGAAGAAGAAGAAGAATATGAAATCGAAGCGATCCTTTCTCACAAAGGAACCGGCAATCGCCGACGTTATCTTGTTTCGTGGAAAGGATACTCATCGGGAGATAACGAATGGCTCCCAGAAAAGAATCTGAAGAACTCCGCTCGAATCCTAAATGCTTATAAGAAGCAACACGCCCTCTGATTATTCCCCAGTCAATCAACCGCATTAGCACTTGATCAACTACCAACAAATATCGCAATGTCTTTCCCCACTGCCTACATTGCCCCCGTCACTGTTGCCACCAATGACTCCGACTCTGAAGCAGAACAATACGGAACCCTTACCGCAGAAATCGATAACCAATCCTATATCGAAGCCGCCATCCTCTGTGAGGGACATGCCCTCGAAATCGACAGAATTCTCACCGACAGAGGTGCCTTCCCCGCTCGACTCATCGTTAACATCATCCGCACAGCAGCCCTTATCGAAGCCACCGCTAAAGAAACTACAGACATCACACTCCGTCACCGTTTCATTCATCTCCAAAAACGCATTCGTGCTTACGCTATGCTGTTGCTTCCCGATTCTTTTAAGAATGATGTTGAAGAAGCTATTCACATCATTGCCGAACGTCGAGCAGGCGTTGCTCGACCTCCCTCTCCGCAAAGAGATACGCCACTTCCTGTCCCAGCACCCGCTTCTTCGCGCATCTATTCTAGTCTTGATGCCTTTACTGGCCTATACACTGCTGTGCAAGAAATTGGGCAACTCACCAACACAGTTGTCGACACCATCCAGCAATCAGTCGCTGAGACCAGAGCGGCCAGAAATCTAGTAGAAGAAGCCATCGCTGACTTACAACAAACGCAAGATGATCTTGCGTCCCCCAGAACACCATCCCCGATAGAACAATCAGTGTCATCACCCCCGTTACAGGCATCCATGACCATCCAGCATGGCTATATGAACCTTGCACAGAGGAACAGTTGAGGCCGCTAAACTATTAGGTATCTCCGCCACTGAGTTGGTAACACTCGGTCCTCGACTTCGCGACCTTCATATCCATCCTCCTATGACTATCCCATCATCATTCGGTCCGATGGATCCTGTCTCGCCGGTCTTAGTAAAAGATTTGGCATAACTTCCTCGTCATCCTCCAACGAACTTCTTGCGGCTGCTGAACGAGCAGTTACCCCAGACCTCCCTACATCGGCATACACGTTATCCACCGCCCAACAAGCGCAGCTTAAGCGAGCCAATACTCTTGCCTTAAAACGTATGAGGAAGAATAAAGGGAAGAAGCGCGCAAGATCCACCAGTCCCACACCCATTATCTCTCCATCTCCTTTGCGCGCAGTTCATTCCAACCCCGATGAAAATATGAAGTGCCGAATCTGTGGCTTGCTAGGGCATCGTCAAAAGAATTGCGCGGAATATCAGTGCAGAGTTTGCAGGTATTGGTCGCCGACGCATTTGTCCCTCTACTGCCCCACCGTGTTGGGCCCCCTCCATTCGAGTTAACTTGGAAAGATGAGGGATTTTATGACGCACTTCGCACCTGGGAGAAACAACTTGACGATGAACGTATTCAAAGAGAAAAGAAGAAGGATTCTAAGCGTCGCGCTGGTCTTGAAGAAGCCAAGTATATGATGAGTGGGTCGTTTGCTGATGAAGACTACGAGTTTAGCGATGACCCCATTTACTATGCGAATCAAAGTGAGTAAAGTCGGTGACTTTACGTGTAAAAAGGGGGTAATGTTACAATCGTACGTGCCCCTATTCATTTTCTTACCTCATTTACCGTGTATATTACATAACATGACTCTGACTCATATGCTCAACGCATCTGTACTATAGTTGCCTTCCTTCTTTGGATACGCACTATATTCTCACACCCTTCTTGGTCTGTGCGCACATATTGGCCTATTTAAGCACAGTGTACTTGTAGTAGATTCCCTACTTTAATCTTACTGGGTTTTACCTGGAATCTCCTTCGCTTAGGTCTCCAACCTAAGTCGTCTTGAATCGTCTCTAAGTCTAAGCACTCCTTAGCCTTAGTCTCTATTCTCGCGGATACCTCTTAGACTTGTCTTTGAGGCTGAACCCTTGATCGTACTCGGAACGCGTTCCTTGTACTTTCACCTTGTCTCTTTTGACATTGTAAGAACTCCCAGCAGACCGTCTGTGTCTTTTCACTGTCGCTGGTGACGCCACCCCAGTTCGTAACACCGCATGTTTTGACATTTTTCACTATCTATGATATTGTGTGAGAATGAACAAATTCCTCAAGGACATACTTATACCACATTGTAGTATGGCTTCAGGGCTTTTATTTGAGCCCTACACCGTGGGAATCGGCGGAGATATGGTGGAGATATAAGGCTTATAAAATGATGACTCATGTGGACAGTTTTTTGAGTGTATATTAAAACTATATAAATCATTATTTATGACACCATAAAATCATGCCACTATTATATAAATTATAAAGTGGTGTCATTATGTTATTTTATGACTATATCTAACTATATAAACCAGAATATCTCATGTATCATAGTCATAATTACCATGAAAGCCATCTCCTCTGCTCAAAGAGATAATATCCTCTCTCTGTCTTATGCTGGCCTCTCTGCTCGCCAAATTTCCTCTAGAACTGGAGTATGCAAGTCCACTGTGGCCAAGTTCATCAAAGAAAGCCACCCAGACAAGGAAAACTCTTGTGGAGGACGTCCATCCAAGCTTACTCTACTGACAAAAGGGCTATTATCCAACATATCACTACAGGAAAGGCTGATAATGCTGTCCAAGCCACCCATTATATCAATTCCACCATCACTACCCCTGTCTCTTCACAAACTGTGAGGAATGTTCTCAAGGCAGCTCATCTCAAGGCAGTAACAAAGAAGAAAAAGCCTTGATGAGCTGCCTTGAGAACATTCCTCACAGTTTGTGAAGAGACAGGGTAGTGATGGTGGAATTGATATAATGGGTGGCTTGGACAGCATTATCAGCCTTTCCTGTAGTGATATGTTGGATAATAGCCCTTTTGTCAGTAGAGGTAAGCTTGGATGGACGTCCTCCACAAGAGTTTTCCTTGTCTGGGTGGCTTTCTTTGATGAACTTGGCCACAGTGGACTTGCATACTCCAGTTCTAGAGGAAATTTGGCGAGCAGAGAGGCCAGCATAAGACAGAGAGAGGATATTATCTCTTTGAGCAGAGGAGATGGCTTTCATGGTAATTATGACTATGATACATGAGATATTCTGGTTTATATAGTTAGATATAGTCATAAAATAACATAATGACACCACTTTATAATTTATATAATAGTGGCATGATTTTTATGGTGTCATAAATAATGATTTATATAGTTTTAATATACACTCAAAAAACTGTCCACATGAGTCATCATTTTATAAGCCTTATATCTCCACCATATCTCCGCCGATTCCCACGGTGTAGGGCTCAAATAAAAGCCCTGAAGCCATACTACAATGTGGTATAAGTATGTCCTTGAGGAATTTGTTCATTCTCACACAATATCATAGATAGTGAAAAATGTCAAAACATGCGGACAGTTTTTTGAGCCACTGTAAGTATCAGATGTGAGGGTGCATTAAAGGAGTGAGAGAAGTGAACTCGCAAGGCGATGAGAAGGCTGGGCATAACGATAAACTGCTGTTGACATCCTATTACTAAAGCACTCCTGCGGATACACCAAGCACGGAACAGTTCAGTAAATAGCAAGAGGTCTGGAAAATTAGCATGTAGGAGAGGGCTTCATGATGGGTGTTAATACAACATTAAATCTTGAGTAAAATGGGACCTATTACTGCTGATCTTACTAGGATCTCGAAGTCGTGGCTTCGATCAATATCATGGCTATATGTACAGGTGCTTGGAGGCCTAAGTTGAGGATGGCGTGATTGAGAGTGAGTCTATTATAAGTGGTCCGTATACAGTAATTACAGATTACCTAACCTATGGCTCTTCTAGGATCCCTAAATATAGGTGGGGGAGCGTGGTGCCCATGTCCAGACAACGATCCTCACTTGGATGACCAGGACCAGGCCTTCTTACCTACAGGGATCTTGTTCTTCGGTCTCACAATAAAATACCGGGAATAGTCGAGTCAAATTCGAGGCCTGCTGGCATTAATTGCAAATAGCATCTGTTGAAGGGGAATTTCGGGTGGAATAGTATTCAGGATAAAAGGCAAGCCGTCCACCTACCATACCCATTCAAATTTATTTCCAATATTTCGTCCCATATCTCACGAATAACGTGTTTCAAGTAAAAGCTTTAGTGCATGTGAGTATGAGTATTTTTATCAAGAATTTATTGACTCACAACCGGCGTAGTAGCCATCCTACGTATATATATGTGTGAGATCAGATGGGCTACAGTGAGTATCGTTTCTGCGTCCCATCGGTGCAGCGCAGTTGATGGGACGACGCATGAGTAGCTCGTTACGCGATGCGAAAACTTACTTTACAAAATTTTGTCAGCCATCTGCTGGCAGGGCAAATGTCGGCTGTCTGTTATAAGTTCGGTCCAGAATGGTATAAAAGCGCTCCTTCCTACCCATTTATTTTTAAGAACATGAATAATGCATCCCTCCTTCCGAGCCGTCCTCGCTGTTATTGCTGCTTTGACAGTGTCTATGACTGTCAGTGCTGACAGTCAATGCATTGCGCCTGGCAACTTTTGCAAGATTAACGATGTTCAGTGCTGCTCTGGCTATAAATGCGTGGAGGAGTTCATATCATGGAATGATACTGGCACTATCGTGAGTATGAGTAGTTTCATCCAGGATCTGTTGACTCGCCGGCGTGGTAGAAACATGAGACCATACATGTGTGTGACCACTGATGAGCTACGGTAAGTTATGGTTATGTTTCTGCTTTCTCGTTGGTGCGATGTGGTTAATGGCACCGCATGTAAATAGTTTGTGGCGGGAATACTTGCTTCTGCCCAAATTTTACTGGTGCTCGAGCAACGAAAATTTCAGGGTAGAAGAATGTTTAAAAACCGTGAATGTATGACTTATGACTGAATCGAAGATCGAGAGTGGGCCTAACTCTTATATAGTTGAATTATGTCAGGCGCAAACATCCCGCCCGTTGAATCTGTCGAAAAACATAGAAGGAGCGACCAAGCGGAGGGTTTGCATGCATTAGTCAGTTAGCGGGACAAAATTTTAGTGTGTTGATGTGTTGAAAAATAAGAGAATAAAATTTGAGGAGAGAACTGATAGACGAGGTGGCATGGATGATCAAAACTGCGTGGTAAGAAGGAAAGGAGAAGGCCATGATAAGATAAGCGGAGTCTGGGACTGGCAAGTGACGAGGTCGGGTTTGTTCTCGCTGGTCAGGTTTAATTGATGCGAAGGAAAATTAGACCATCGAAATCTGCCAAACCAGGCCACTGTTTCTTTTTATAGTAGAGTGCTGTACTTATGTTAATCAACGCTCGCCTTGCAGGCTCTAAAGCCAAGAAAAAAAACAGCTGCTGTCATTGCTCTCGCACTTGCTGCTGCTTCACTTACTCAATACCAATTCTCCATCCACTACAACAAAATGCCAAAAAAACACCTTGAAGCTCACTGGCCAACAATGGTTGAATGAGCTTCTTGTTGGCCACCCCCAACGCTTTTATGATGCAATGGGAATGAACAAACATGTATTTCAAGCCCTTCTCCATGAGCTGATCAAGCATGGCCTTCATGACACAAGATACGTTTCGGCAGATGAACAACTTGCAATATTTCTATACCTTGCTGTAACTGGCTTACCCAGCGCCATCTTGAGGAACGGTTTCAGCGCAGTCCAGTACTCTCACAAGGTGCTCCATCATATCAATTATTCATTAGTTTACCTTGGAGGTGATATCTCATTGGCAGAGCGGAGTCAGGTTTCTGAGCTCAGGGATTCAAGCTCATCATTGGACTTCCAAACAGTCTTTGTGCTTGCACTTGGCACCTTCAATTTGGTCTTCGGGACTTCGGGAGTAAGAGATTCGGCAAGTAGACCAGTGTTTTCCTTGTCATTTTCCATAGTAGGTGTCGTCAGAAAGAGAGGACGAGTTCATAAATTAGACGGAGGCTACAGATAAGTACAAGCGGATACACAATCTAACCATCAAAATCAAACTTTTTTGTCGAGCACATGCGCTGGTCAGGTTAAATTGACGTTTTGATGGGAACACCTGCTTGGTTCGATCGGTCGTGATTTTGGCGTGTAACCAGCGAAAAACAAACCCGACTCAGTTGCCGAGCGGGGCCTAATAGGCCCACTGTCATCAGAGTTGAACTTTTGAGTAACAATGGTTTCATCAAGGCAAAACTTAGGGAAGAAAACAAAGGTGAAATTCAGTCTGTATTTTCCAAGCTTCATATTGACAAAGATTTTTCTAAGGTCGAGAAATGGGTGATCATATTAAGCTCACATGGTTCATCGCTGAAAATAAGGATGAACTCCTTGAAGCTTATTTATGCCTCATGTTTGCTCAAAAGTGTGCTTACAATGCAGAGGTTCCCAAAGCTCGGATACAAAAAATCATGTCACCCAAGCAAATCCGAAGGCCCTCTTCCACTCAGCATCTTTTCTAGTACCATACGGTATCTGGCCCGGGGAGACCGCGGCAGAGTCGCAGACCTGAAATAGACAAATCATCCGAGAGGCAATCACAGCATTATATTATCAACTCGAAGTTGAACATTTATTGGACCGACGAAGGGAAAAGATATCGGACAGCAAACCAAGATCACGGGAAATGGTGCAGACGTATCGAGGTCATTGGCAGCACCGTGAAGTGTAGTACGGTGTGGGTGTGGGCTGACAAGAACCACAAGATAGCGCCTGTCGCATGGGGGAAAATGCTGGATAAACATGTCGAGCCATTGTGAAGATGAGAAACATTCTCATGACAAGGGACACACCACCGAGTACTACGTTTGCTCTGCTCGATTCCTAATAAGTCCGTTCTTCCTTCAGAGGGCAAGGGTGTTCCTCGTTTTTATCTGCGACCTCAAAAAGATGTGTTCACTGGGTGAGGACTCATGTACAACCCGATCCAAAACCAGCTGCAAGGCATTATTAGATATCATCATCGTATTGCCCTGGACATATACTACCATCGCAGGCTATATGTATGAATTTATTCCAATAGAAACTGGAACATATATTCTGGAATAAACCATACATTGACACTATCGATGAGGATGAGAGGGTAGCGCGAAGGTCTTGAACTTGTGAGCCGGAGCTGCGATAGCTTCGATGATGTGGATCGATATGGAACTCAAGTTCTCCTATGAATTATTCGACAGAATGTAATCGTCGACTGGAGGCAAAACAGATGCTATGTCCAACCTGCTCTATGAGTGCAAGTAGTCGCGAGAATACAATGCTGCAGACCAAAAGGAATGACCACTTCCGGCGGGAAGCCTGCTGGAAGCTGCGTTGATATGATTCTGGTAAGACCGCAAGTCATGGCAGCACTGAAATGAACCCTGATCCCTGATGTGTGGCAGACGCTCTACTATCTCGCTGAAAACATGCTCAGTGCCTGCCTGGTTGTACGATGATTTATTGGGCTTCTTCAAAGAGATCACCCTAGGCAATGAGAATCAAAAGCCATCGCAAGTAATAGGTACAAAAAAGAAACTACACAACCATTCTAGCAGAAAATGTCGTGATTCCTTGGAGACTTGCCGCACCAGTCTCCATCGGATGAGCGCCTCATGGATAAAAGCAGCCCACAACCGAGTGGGCGATCAATCACTAACACGTTTCGAAGGTGCGCTAGGCCGAGAAAGTCCAGAAGACTGACATTCGTTTTTCCTTTCATACTTCTTCAAATTCCATCCCCTGCAGCCATTCTCACCATTCTCCGTATTCTTAATGATCACACCTGTATTCTCTGCAGCACATATCTCCCGAATGGAAAGCGTAAGCGACGACCGTCATCCGCGTCGTAAACGAACACGAATATCAGATGGAGAGGAACAAACGGAGACAGAAGTGGAGGTTGATCACGAACCTCCACCTGCCAGGGCATCGCGTAAAGTGAAACCCTTGCCTGCTCATGTGCATGGTCATCGTCAACAATCCGGGGAGCTCCTGGCGGGCCCTACACAAACATCCACAAAGGAAAGTTCGCACGGTTAGTACTACATACCGACGGGTCGCAGTCTACGTGGCCCGCAATTTGCAAGTTCATACCTTCTCATATACCACCACGTACATCCAGATTCCACAAGGATGGCAGTAAAAACGCATACTTGGGTTACCCTTTGGTTCGTCCTCTCTGCACCTGTCATCTTCTGGGATGTGGGATACTGTTTCATGCGGTATGTAATCCTTGCCCTTCCTTCATGTTCTCAAATTAATGGGATTATGCAAGTCCACGATCCATGCTTGGGGGAGACCTCCACTGGATCTGGAAACCATACGAAATATACCAGAACATTGATTTTGTGAGTGTACTTCCCTGACAAACCACATCTTGTAATCGGCGCTCTTCACCAGGTTTATGGTACCAAAGCCCTAGAGGAGAATAATGGATTCACAAACGCACAATGTTCGTGCCTCTCACGCTTGATTACTCTGATTAACCAACTTCCCCTTCAGCTTTCCTCAATATCGTAGAGACGCTCATGAATCTCGCATACGTGTACTTGGCACACGTCTCGGCTGGTCTCCTGCTCCCCTCATCGGGTTTGCAGCAGTGACCATGACGTTGTCTAAAACGATTTTATACTGGCACAGGAGTACTATTGCGGTTTCTGTGCCATCGGACACAACACCATGTCCGATCTAATCGTATACTGGATCATACCCAACGGGTATGTCTGTTCGTTTTTCATCGGTTTATCACATCATAATTGTTCTTTTCGGGCGTAGAATATGGATCGTCATCCCTAGTTTGATTGTCTTGAGACTAGGGAAGGATATCGCTACCTCGCTCCACGTCGCGGAGCGTGCTGCGACCAAGACTGCTTCTGGAAAGCAGAAATGATGGATTCCCAGACTACTGAATGAGACGAAAAAAGGTTATTTACGGTCGTAAGCTATCGGTTTATGTACGCTGGTTGTTGTATCTATTGCCCTGGAATGGACTTGGCTTATTTGCTTGCGTTTTTTTGATGCGATTTAGTTCGGAGCTTGTCGCATGGGTTGTCCTGCTGGGCGATTCTTGCTCGTCGATCACGGGGATTTATTCTTCATGCATCTCTGATGATCTTTATTGTCCTTTTGGATGGGGAATTTTTTTTCTGCAATACCAGGTCACGGCCTTGTCGTTTTGTTCCCCGTGCATCATTAATATGACACCAAGCGTATGCAGTATGATATAATACATACGGGTCAAGTCACTGCGCTAGTTCAAAGTTGCTCATACTGTTTTATGCGAGCTTCGCTCGCATCCTCAGTGGCGAGACGATATGCAATCAAACGGATTCCACGGAATTGCCAGTGTACATGAATCTTGATCCTTCGCTCACTTGAGCTTTTCCCCGAGATCATGTATACACAAGGATAATGATATATTCTATGATCCATTCCACATTGTGTTACATCCAATAATAGTTATACATACACAAAAAAAATAAAGAGTCCGAAGAGATGGCCACTAATATGTCACACCACAAAAACGAAATATCCAATGGCACAATCTCGGAAATATAAGATGACAACGATGACAACAATAAGAACAACAACACAGCAGGCAACAGGCAACAGAAAGAACGAAATAGCCCAATGCCAGAAAGGTGAGCGTGAGGTATGCGGTGGGTTCAATAAGTACACGATCAGTCGACATTGTTGTCGTGAGAAACAAGGCAAAGAGATTGTCATGCTTCGTTTCTGTTTATTGCTTTGCGTTATTTGACGCGCGTGGTCGATCCATGGCTTGCATTCCTGCGAGCCCTGCCAGGAGAGATTCAATCCATCTCCATGTCCATTTCCATACCGTCCCATTGTTCTTCGGACTTCTTCTTCACTATGCCCGGGCTAATGCCCTCCTCTTCAACCTCCTCAGGCACGCTGAACGACAATACACCATCCTCTTCCTCGGATTTCCACCTGAACCGCGTGCCGCTCACTCGCCCGTGAATGTGCATATTAGGAGACATGATATCATCAACTTCAACGAGCTCGCCGTCGTCGCTTGAATGAGAGGAGGCAGACATCGAACGCACAGAGGAGCGTGGGTGGGACCATCCCGAACGCGAGAAGGACGCAGAGGCGGATGGGATCGATGAAAACGCCGTAAAACGAGGATGAGGTCGGCGAACCCCAAGACTCTGAGTGCACGCTAACGGAGCTGAAGCTAACAGGTTCCTTGCGTCAGCATCTGTAGGAGCGGGTACCGGCACTGGGGAGCTTGGTGCGCGCGAGTTCGGGTGGTAGGTACGCCTAGGAGCCTGGACGCAGCTGGGTGATGCCACCTGGGCCGGTGGCTTGGGGGATAGAATAGTCATGGAGGCGCGGCCCGGTTGATCCTGCAAGACCCGAGCTGGTGAGGACGGAGGTTGCCGGAACAGAGCTGGATATCGGTTTCGCAGGAGATGAAGTGCCAGATACTTCGTGTGCGCTCCCGGGAGCGGGAGGCGGGACTATGCCGCCAGAGAGAAAGGTAGGCCAAAGGGAGCGATCTTCGGGAAGTGATGTCCCGTTTGTAACGAGGGTGAGAGATGTGACAATATGGCGGCAGCCTAGGAAATTTTGATTAGCACATTGTCAGCTGTCGAACTAGGGGTAATGACCTCCAACAATTGGACTTGTTGATGTTTGCTAAGTACAACTTAGAGGCTTCACGCCACTGGGGGTATGTTCCCAGCGATGTTTGATGAGACAAGAGGGATGACGGTAGACCTGAAGGCTCATGGTCACTTTCTACTCGAACAATTCAAGGCACGAAGAAAGTCACTTGGAACAGCTCTCGCATGTAAATATCGTGCCGCGTTTCTTTCCGCTCCTCGTGTTGTACCCGGACTGCTGTGAGTGGGAAGCGATGCCGACAATTCACTGTCGTCGAAGTTCCCGCCTTGTAGTGCAGCATCGGCTGCCTGCACCACATTAACGGGGTCAGGTCCTTGTGTTTCAAGGACACTTCGGGATACCACGTTCAGGGAAGTGCCGTGATGGATATTACTATTCGGAGCGAAGACGATAGAGACAGGGTAGCAAGTGAGGATAAAGCTGTACTTTGCAGGGACGCTGGCCTATTAGATACCAAATTTGTATTGAGATTAAAGCAGTGATAACACATAAGGTGGGAGAAAAAATTATAGGATATGGGGAAGCTAAATGGAGAACTTACGAAGGTCGGGTAGCTGCGTCTCGCGCATCACTCAGTCTCCTTCTGGCCTTGCCAGTTGATGACAAGCGACGATGCTTGGGACCAAAGTTGGTCCCAGATACTGGAATGATTAGTAAGTACTTTGCAGCATAACATCCCACATTCATCATACCATGTAATGGTTGGACAACTATGTCCGCAGACTGGGGAATGGATATTGGCGAAGCACTCGCTGCAGCAACAGAGAGAGAAAGCAGACTCAGGTTTGAGCGAGCATTCTGATGGCATAGTGTGAGCGAGTTTTTCCTCGTGGAAACGACATGATATGGAAAGATGATTAAACTCACGAATTCGGGGAATCTAGTTGAAGTTGTGACATTGCTGGTGATGGAGAGCTGGAATCCGAGATACAAGACATAATAGAATTTACAAGAACTGATACAAGCTCATGACAGAACAGAAAGAAACAAGGGAACACGATATTCACAGATTGGCGCAATTGGCAGTCATTCGATCCTCTCGCATATGTGCCACGAAATTTCAACGTCCGCCCAAATTTTGTCCCCAAAGGTTCCATTGAGCGCTTAGTACTGCGCAACATAGCCTAAGACACCAACAGACCCTACAAAGTACTGAAGCAACTTAATCAGTCATCTCTCTCTATGCTTGAGTCTATCTAAATTATATCATGGGGTTAATCTGCTAACAAGTCATATCAGGCTCAAATCGGCAGTCTCAACTTCGGCCCGCACCAAAATAGCGACCGGCGGAACTTTGTTGCGTAATGACCTAAGTTTGTATGACATATCATTTAAAGCCCAGGCTATATAATTTCACCGTGCGGTGGAGGACGGGACGTGCACGACTCGTGCGAGACGGTGAAACCATGTAAAATAAGGGTTCGGTGAACATACAATGTCTACTCCCGAACTAAATTATGGGAAATATTGCGTTGTGTCTTGTTTATCAGCAGCTTTGGATGCTAATAAACCACAACAACGCTCCTGGCTTCCGAATTGAGGGATACCGCAAAAGATGCGGTGTTGCTCAATGGGCAATCCCAGGGGATAGTGTTGTCGATGGGCAAATCGACGGGGGTACGCATTTGTGATTAGGCTTGTCCAGACTCCAGGGTGTGCCGATGCCCGATATGAATATTGATATGGGACACTCTGAATCTCTGAATTCAAAAAAGTACACATAGCAGCAACTGGTTTCGATCCAGTGACCTCAGGGTTATGAGCCCTGCACGCTTCCACTGCGTCATGCTGCTGTGCTTCACCAATCAGCAATGACCTCATTGATGGCCTGGGCATATCTAGGGTTCTAGATACTTACTCTGAGTTAACGGCACCGGCAGCTCTTTCCAAAAGCCCTGAATCAATCACAAGTAGAATCTCGAAGGACCCATATGCATGCACTAGATTTCTCGCATGTAATACAAATATCTCACTCTTCCCCCGTGCACTTCTAATATGCTTGGCCTGGACAGGCGTTATCTTGCAACTGGAAGTTCCTGAACCCAATACATGGCTATCTCGAAGATAGGCGATTGGACTCGGCGGCGGCGATCGAGTTGGATATAAGACATAGTTCCATCTATATAAATGGAGGAATCACATCAATTACATTCATAACCGTCTTGAGACACTGCATCGACGGAGCGCTCAGTGCATTACTAATGAGATCCTTCCTGCAAGGAATATTCTATCAAGCTAGATAGCGCATCTGTGAATTTCGGATAGCTTGAACTATATCACAGCACTTCAAACCTCTGCAAAACTTCTCGTTCGCACGACATGGCACAAAAGCCTCGATCCAGCATGGTGGCGCTGGCGCTAGACCGGTAGAATAAGAAAGTGAATAACAGCAGACGTGAAGCAGCAGTAATAACAATTGACAAAGCCTGAAAAGGAACTACGCCACGTGGAATGTTCAATAAATATCTATGAACAGCTTGACAACATTGAACACAGCAAAGAGAAGGGCACAAAAGCAAGCAATAGCCAATGTTCGGAGTCCAGGACGCGCGCATATGCGCCCCCCTTACACAAGCTCCGAGATGTCCGGATCACTGCCGTCTAAGCGCATCTCGCATCTTTGGTATACCCGTTGCACCCACTCAGAGGGTGACACGCGTTCTTCTGCGTCCGAGCTCGCAAAAAAAAGGTCATTCTCCTCGGAGAACGCCCACACACTAGGGTCGGGGATATGTATCGCCATGATAGCACGAAGTTCCTTGTCTACATGGGGGTGTCAATGGCGGTCCTGCACGACTGCAAGCATCTTACGTATTATGTCGTGCACGAAGTGATCCATGTTCTGAAATTTTTAAAGTTCGTCAATATCAAATTAGTCGAGCATGTCCGAGGCAGCGATTGACCGGACAGCACGTACCAGATCATTTTTGTCATAGCCTGGGTGGGTCAGGAGCGTTGTTATTCGTATGCCGGACATCCCCGTTATCATGGAACAGGACTTGCCAAAGGGATCTGGGAAGGCACGCTGTGAGTGGATAATGCAATGAAAATTACATCACGCACTTTCGATCTCCTCTCCAGCGACGAGGAAGCCAAAGAAGATAAAACTCTATTTTTACAAGATAAGCATTGAATGATAGGGAGATGCGACTCGGGCACGTGTGATTGTGATGGAATGATCCTATCAGGACTTACCGCGACGACGGTGGCGGGGATCGTGACCCATTTTCAACGTTGCAGATCTGGCACGGCTGCATTTATAGGAGGTCGTCAATGGCCGCTCCATGAGACAGATCCTCGTACCAAAGCCAAACAATATAAACAGTTACCCGCCCACAAAATGAACGGAATATCTATGCTAAAATGAGTTCCCCGCGAGAGCGATGATGTCAGGGCTTACGAAAACGGAATTGGGTAGTGAGGATCCTTTCTAGTCCAGTTAAAGCATCCACAAGTTGAGTGATCGTAGCCATTAGAACAGCTGCGGATTCAATAGTAAGAAGTCCGTAGAACTGGGGATAGCGACGACGGACTGGTGGTTGGTACATCAACGACCTTGCGAGATTGCAGGGCAGCCACGTAAGAACTCTAAGGTACTAAATTCAGATTTGAAACACAGATCTTATGGGAAAAATGCCAACCAAATATAACGAGATTTCCAGGGGAATTTATACGAATGTCGACCTCGGTGATTACGCATCGTAGCTCTCCTTCTCGCCGCCTTCCTTCCTTTGCACAGCTTCCCCGTTTCTTATTTACCCCGTCCTTAGTCAGCATCCAGACCAGTATGGAAAATGGGAATAGATCGAGCAACGAGTACTTGGGGGTTCATAGCAGGGGCTAGCCTGATGTCGGGGCCCATAGGCAATTTAACACTCTCCTGGGGACGCCCGTCGATGGGAATGCGTCTTTTCTGTCGCAAACTCTCGACCGGATGGATGATATAGGTGCGGTAGTTGAAAGCGGAAGTTGACCCGGAGCCGGCGCTGTCTTCGCGAGCCCTAATCCATGGAACTGCCCTGAACGTGGTGATGCAGGAACGTCATCACTTGTTATCCTATTGAGATCGACGGCGGAAGGGATTGTCGGCGATTTATGGGTAGGAAGGAATCTAACCAAGTAATACAGATCCTCATAGTAATGCCATCTTCGTCACGCAAATAATGTTTGACGGCGACGGCGAATGCTTCGAGCAAGTTCACGGCGGATTTCTTCTCGATCAGGGTTTTCGCCTTGTATTCCTCCTGCTGCTGGTCTGTGAGTGCCTGAGCACTCGGATACGCGTTATCTATAAGCGGGAGATCAACCATCATCGAAGGTAGCCACGAGGCTAATGTGTACCTGGTATGTGTAGCCACACGGTGCGAGCAAAGGTACGGCTTCCAAGCACAATCTGGGACCAGAGCCTTCGTCCCTCGTTGTAACGTTCGAAACTGGCAGTAGTCCTGTAGGAAATGACGAAGCCGAGGACAGTACCAAATCTAGACAAGAGCTGTAGATAACCCTGGCTTCTCATGAGAGAGGAGACATACACGGTGATGAGAGTTGGCTGAAACGCTAAATTATAGACGTTGCGGCTGATCACGCAAATAGCAGTCGACCAAGCACCAAAGAAGATTAGGATGTGCCAGCATCTGAAGAGCGCCGTGGCCAACAACGCATTTCCAAACGAGGACCAGGCAGACGGTTCTAGTGCGTCCGAGAATTTAGATTGTAAACTAGAGCACCCTGTAAATTGAAGGACATGAGAATATGTCACTACGCCAGTAGTGGGATGAGTGAGAAAAAGTGAGGAGGACCATTAGAGAACCAATGACTCGGAGAGTCCCTCGCTAGCGTGATCTTGACTAGCCTTTTTAGGAACATTTACTTACCGTACGTTGGGAGCTTGACATCCAGGTCGACTGCATTTACTAAGTACCAGTGGGAATGGTAACGGATGGGTACTGTAAAGTCGGGAGTGCCATTAAGCTGTCA